>CM074288.1:692214-709714 GCA_037194245.1 Opsariichthys bidens
CCCAACCCTAACCCTACCCTAACCCTAACCCTAACCCTAACCCTACCCTGACCCTAACCCTAGTCCTAACTCAACCCTAACCATAACCCTAACCCTAACCCTAACTCTATCATTTGAACATATCTATGTATCTAACCCTAAACCCTAACCATAACCATAACCCTAACCCTAACTCTATCAATTGAACAGATATATTTACATCTAACCCAAACCCATAACTTATCATTTGAACACATCATCTAACCCTAACCCTAACCATGACCATAAACCTAAACCCTATCCTTAGCCCTAGCCATAACCCTAACCCTACCCTAACCCTAACCCTAACCCTAACCCTAACCCTAACCCTACCCTAACCCTACACTAACCTAGCCCTTACCCTAACACTAACCCTAACCCTAACCCTAACCCTAACCCTAACCCTAACCCTAACCCAACCCTAACCCTAACCCTAACTCTATCATTTGAACACATCTAAATATCTAACCCTAACCCTACCCTAATCCTAACCCTAACTCTATCATTTGAACACATCTATATATCTAACCCTAACCCTAACCCTACCCTAAACCCTAACCCTACCGTATCATTTGAACACATCTATATATCTAACCCTAACCCTAACCCTACCTTATCATTTAAACACATCAATATAATCTAACGCTATCCCTAACCATACCCTAACCCTAACCCTAGCCCTAAACCTGACCCTATCATTTGAACACATCTATATATCTAACCCTAACCCCAACTCTATCATTTGAACACATCTATATATCTAACCCTAACCCTAGCCCTATCATTTGAACACATCTATAAATCTAACCCTAACGCTAAACATAACCCTAACCCTAGCCCTAACCCTAACCCTAACCCTAAACCCTAATCCTAACCCTAAATCTATCATTTGAACACATCTATATATCTATCCCTAACCCTATCATTTGAACACATCTATATATCTATCCCTAACCCTAACCCTATCATTTGAACACATCTATACATCTATAACTAACCCTAACCCTATCAAATTTGAACACATCTAAATATCTAACCCTACACCCTACCCTAATCCTAACCTAACTCTATCATTTGAACACATCTATATATATAACCCTAACCCTAACCATAACCATAACCCAACCCTAACCCTACCCTATCCCTAACCCTAACCCTACCCTGAACCTAACCCTAGCCCTAACTCAACCTAACCATAACCCTAACCCTAACCTAAACCTAACCCTAACCCTAACCCTAACTCTATCATTTGAACATATCTATGTATCTAACCCTAACCCAAACCATAACCATAACCCTAACCCTAACTCTATAAATTGAACAGATATATTTATATCTAACCCTAACCCTAAACCTTATCATTTGAACACATCATCTAACCCTAACCCTAACCATAACCATAAACCTAACCCTAGCCTCAGCCCTAGCCCTAAACCTAACCCTACTCTAACCCTAACCCTACCCTAACTCTATCATTTGAACACATCTAAATATCTAACCCTAACCCTACCCTAACCCTAACCCTAACCTATCATTTGAAACACATCTATATATCAAACCCTAACCTTAAACATAACCCTAACCCTAGCCCTAGCCCTAACCCTAACCCTAACCCTAACCCTAACCCTACCCTAATCCTAACCCTGACTCTATCATTTGAACACATCTATATATCTAACCCTAACCCTATCATTTGAACATATCTATATATCTAATCCTAACCCTAACCCTATCATTTGAACACATCTTTATTTCTATCCCTAAACCTAACCTAACTCTATCATTTGAACACATCTAAATATCTAACCCTAACCCTACCCTAATCCTAACCCTAACTCTATCATTTGAACACATCTATATATCTAACACTAACCCTAACCATAACCATAACCCCAACCCTAACCTACCCTAACCCTAACCCTAACCCTAACCCTACCCTGACCCTAACCCTAGTCCTAACTCAACCCTAACCATAACCCTAACCCTAACCCTAACTCTATCATTTGAACATATCTATGTATCCAACCCTAACCCTAACCATAACCATAACCCTAACCCTAACTCTAATCAATTGAACAGATATATTTATATCTAACCCTAACCCTAAACCTTATCATTTGAACACATCATCTAACCCTAACCCTAACCCTAACCATGACCATAAACCTAACCCTATCCTTAGCCCTAGCCCTAACCCTAACCCTAACCCTAACCCTAACCCTAACCCTAACCCTAACCCTACCCTAACCCTACACTAACCCTAGCCCTTACCCTAACACTAACCCTAACCCTAACCCTAAACCTAACCCTAACCCAACCCTAACCCTAACCCTAACTCTATCATTTGAACACATCTAAATGTCTAACCTAACCCTACCCTAATCCTAACCCTAACTCTATCATTTGAACATACTGTATCTATATTTCTAACCCTAACCATAACCATAACCATAACCCTAACCCTAACTCTATCATTTGAACTCATCTAAATATCTAACCCTAACCCTACCTAATCCTAACCCTAACTCTATCATTTGAACACATCTATATATCTAACCCTAACCCTACCCTAATCCTAACCCTAACTCTATCATTTGAACACATCTAAATATCTAACCCTAACCATAACCATAACCCTAACCCTAACCCTACCCTAACCCCTAACCCTAACCGTACCCTAACCCTAACCCTAATCCTACCCTAACTCTACCATTTGAACACATCTAAATATCTAACCTTAACCCTGCCCTAATCCTAATCCATAACCCTAACTCTGTCATTTGAACACATCTAAATATCTAACCCCGACCCTAACCATAACCATAACCCTAACCCTAACCCTAACCCTAACCCAACCCTAACCCTAACACTAACTCTATAATTTGAACACATCTAGATATCTAACCCTAACCCTACCCTAATCCTAACCCTAACTCTATCATTTGAGCACATCTACATATCTAACCCTAACCCTAACCCTAACCCTACCCTAACTCATCATTTGAAAACATCTAAATATCTAACCCTAACCCTACCCTAATCCTATTATTTGAAACACATCTATATATCTAACCCTAACCCTAACCCTTATCATTTTGAACATATCTATATATCAATCCCTAACCCTAACTCTACCCTAACTCTAACCCTATTATTTGAACATATCTATATATCTAACCCTAACCCTAACCCTAATCTATCATTTGACCACATCAATATATCTAACCCAAACCCTATCCCTAACCCTATCATTTGAACACATCTATATATCTAACCCTAACCCTAACCATAACCATGAACCATAACCCATAACCCTAACCCTAACTCTACCCTAACCCAACCCTAACCCTAAACCTAACCCTAACCCTAACTCTGTTCATTTGAACATATCTATGTATCTAACCCTAACCCTACCCTAACCCGAACCCTAACCTAACCCTAAACTGTAACCTAACCAAAGCCTAACCGCTAATCTAACCCGAACCCCAACACTAACCCTAACTCTAAACCTAACCCTAACCCTATCATTCGAAAGCATCTATCTATCTAACCCTAACCCTAACCCTAACTCTATCATTTGAACACATATATATCTAACCCTAACCCTAACCTTATCAATTGAACACAACAATATATCTAACCCTAACCATAACTATAACCCTAACCCTAACCCTGGCCCTAGCCCTAACCCTACCCTAACCCTAACCCTAACTCTATCATTTGAAAAACATCTATATATCTAACTCTAACCCTAACCATTACCATAATCATGTATCTAACCCTAACCCTAACCCTAACCTAACCCTAACTGTAACCCTAACCCTATCCCTAACCCTAACCCCAACCCTAATCCTAACCCTAACTCTATCATTTGAACACATCTATATATCTAACGCTAACCCTAACCTAACCCTAACCCTAACCCAACCCTAACTCTACCCTAACCCTAACCCTACCCTAATCATAACCCTAACCCTAACTCTATCATTTGAAAACATCTATGTATCTAACCCTAACCCTAACCCTAACCTAACCCTAACTGTAACCCTAACCTTATCATTTAAAAGCATCTATCTATCTATCTATCTATCTTATCTATCTATCTATCTATCTATCTATCTATCTATCTATCTATCTATCTATCTAATCCTAAACCTAACCCTAACCCTAACCCTAACCTGACCCTATCATTTGAACACATCTATATATCTAACCCTAACCTCAACTCTATCATTTGAACACATCTATATATCTAACCCTAACCCTAACCCTAATGCATCATTTGACCACATCAATATATCTAACCCCTAATCCTAGCCCTATCATTTGAACATAACTATATATTTAACCCTAACCCTAACCCTATCATTTGAACACATCTATATATCTAAACCCTAACCCTAAACATAACCCTAAACCCTAGCCCTAGCCCTAACCCTAACCCTAACCCTAACCCTACCCTAATCCTAACCCTAACTCTATCATTTGAACACATCTATATATCTAACCCTAACCCTATCATTTGAACATATCTATATATCTAATCCTAACCCTAACCCTATCATTTGAACACATCTATACATCTATAACTAACCCTAACCCTATCATTTGAACACATCTAAATATCTACCCTAACCCTACCCTAATCCTACCCTAACTCTATCATTTGAACACATCTATATATCTAACCCTAACCCTAACCATAACCATAACCCCAACCCTAACCCATAGTACCCTATCCCTAACCCTAACCCTACCCTGAACCTAACCCTAGCCCTAACTCAACCCTAACCATAACCCTAACCCTAACCTAAACCTAACCCTAACCCTAACCCTAACTCTATCATTTGAACATATCTATGTATCTAACCCTAACCCAAACCATAACCATAACCCTAACCCTAACTCTATAAATTGAACAGATATATTTATATCTAACCCTAACCCTAAACCTTATCATTTGAACACATCATCTAACCCTAACCCTAACCATAACCATAAACCTAACCCTAGCCTCAGCCCTAGCCCTAAACCTAACCCTACTCTAACCCTAACCCTACCCTAACTCTATCATTTGAACACATCTAAATATCTAACCCTAACCCTACCCTAATCCTAACCCTAACTCTATCATTTGAACACATCTATATATCTAACCCTAACCATAACCCTAACCCTAACCCTACCCTAACCCTAACCCTAACCCTACCCTAACCCTACCCTAACTGTAGCCCTAACCCTAACACTAACCTTAACCCTATAACTAACCCTAACCCTAACCCAACCCTAACCCTAACCCTAACTCTATCAATATTGAACACATCTAAATATCTAACCAAACCCTACCCTAATCCTAACCCTAACTCTATCATTTGAACACATCTATATATCTAACCCATAACCCTAACCCAACCCTAAACCCTAACCCTACACTAATTCTATCATTTGAACACATCTAAATATCTAACCCTAACCCTAACCCTAACCCTAACTCTATCATTTGAACACATCTAAATATCTAACCCTAACCCTACCCTAATCCTAACCCTAACTCTATCATTTGAACACATCTACGTATCTAACCCTTACCCTAACCCTACCCTAACCCTAACCCAACCCTAACCCTAACCCTAACCCTAACCTAACCCTAACCCTAACCCTAACCCTAACCCTACCCTAACTCTATCATTTGAACACATCTAAATATCTAACCCTAACCCTACCCTAATCCTAACCCTACCTTATCATTTGAACACATCTATATATCTATCCCTAACCCTAACCCTACCTTATCATTTAAACACATCTATATATCTAGACCCTAAACCTAACCCTATCATTTGAACACATCTATATATCTAACCCTATCCCTAACCCTAATCTATCATTTGACCCACATCAATATATCTAACCCTAACCCTAGCCCTAACCCTATCATTTGAACACATCTATATATCTATCCCTAACCCTAACCCTAACTCTATCATTTGAACACATCTAAATATCTAACCCTACCCTAATCCTAACCCTAACTCTATCATTTGAACAAATCTATATATCTAACTCTAACCCTAACCATAACCATAACCATAACCCTAAACCTACCCTAACTCTATCATTTGAACACATCTAAATATCTAACCCTAGCCGTACCCTAACCATAACCATAATTCCTAACCCTAACCCTAACCCTAGCCCTAGCCCTAACCCTAATGTTATCATTTGAACATATCTATATATCTAACCCTAAACCATAACCATAACCATAAACCTAACCCTAGCCCTAACCCCAACCCTACCCTAACCCTAACCCTACCCTAACTCTATCATTTAAACATATCTATATATCTAACCCTAACCATAACCATAACCTTAAACCTAACCCCTAGCCCTAACCCCAACCCTACCCTAACTCTAACCCTAACCCTAACCCTAACCCTAACCCTATCATTTGAAAAGCATCTATCTATCTATCTAACAATAAACCTAACCCTAACTCTATCATTTGAACACATATATATCTAATCCTAACCCTAACCTTATCATTTGAACACAACAATATATCTAACCGTAACCCTAACTATAACCCTGAACCCTAACCCTAGTCCTAGCTCTAACCCTACCCTAACCCTAACCCTAATCCTAACCCTAACCCTAACCCTAACCCTAACTCTATCATTTGAACACATCTATATATCTAACCCTAACCCTAACCATAACCATAACCATGTACCTAACCCTAAGCGCTAACAGTAACACTAACCTACCCTAACCCTAAACCTACCCTAACTCTATCAGTTGAACACATCTAAATATCTAACCCTAATCTCACCCTAACCATAACCATAACCCTAACCCTAACCCTAACCCTAGCCCTAGCCCTAACCCTAACTCTATCATTTGAACATATCTATAAATCTAACCCTAACCATAACCATAACCATAACCCTAACCCTAACTCTATCATTTGAACACATCTAAATATCTAAGCCTATCCCTACCCTATTCCTAACCCTAACTCTATCATTTGAACACATCTATATATCTAACCCTAACTCTAACCATAACACTAACCATAATCCTAACCTAGCCTAACCCTACCCTAACCCTGGCCCTAACCCTAACCCTAACCCTAACCCTAACCCAACCCTAACACTAACCCTAACCCTACCCTAACTCTATCATTTGAACACATCTTAAATATCTAACAATAACCCTACCCTAATCCTAACCCTAACTCTATCATTTGAACACATCTATATATCTAACCCTAACCCTAACCCTAGACCTAACCCTAACCCTGACCCTAACCCTACCTTATCATTTGAACACATCTATATATCTAACCCTAACCTTAACCCTACCCTGACCCTATTATTTGAACATATCTATCCCTATCCCTAACCCTAACCCTATCATTTGAACACATCTATATATAACCCTAACCCTAACTCTACCCTAACTCTATCCCTATTATTTGAACACATATATATATATATATATATATATATATATAAACCCTAACCCTAACCCTAATCTATCATTTGACCACATCAAACATATCTAACCCTAACCCTAGCCATAACCCTATCATTTGAACACATCTATATATCTATCCCTAACCAAAACCCTAACTCCATCATTTGAACACATCTAAATATCTAACCCTACCCTAATCCTAACCCTAACCCTAACACATCTATATATCTAATCCTAACCCTAACCATAACCATAACCCTAACCCTACCCTAACCCTAACCCTAACCCTACCCTAACCCTAACCCTAGTCCTAGCCCTAGCCCTAACCCTAACCCTAATCCTAACCCTAACTCTATAATTTGAACACATCTTTATATCTAACCCTAACCCTAACCATAACAATAACCCTAACCCTAACCCTACCCTAACCCTAACCCTAACCCTAAACCTAAACCTAACCCTAACCCTAACCCTAACCCTACCCTAACCTAACCCTAACCCTAGCCCTAGCCCTAACCCTAACCCTAACCCTAATTCTAACCCTAACCTAACCCTAACCCTAACCCTAAACCTAACCCTAACCCTAACCTAACCCTAACTGTAACCATAACCAAAGCCTAACCCTAATCTAACCCAAACCCCAACCCTAACCCTAACTCTAAGCCTAACCCTAACCCTATCATTTGAAAGCATCTATCTATCTAACCCTAACCCTAACCTAACTCTATCATTTGAACACATATATATATCTAACCCTAACCCTAACCTTATCATTTGAACACAACAATATATCTAACCCATAACCCTAACTATAACCCTAACCCTAGCCCTAGCCCTAGCCCTAACCCTACCCTAACCCTAACCCTAACCCTAACCCTAACCCTAAATCTATCATTTGAACACATCTAAATATCTAACCCCAACCCTAACCATAACCATAACCTTAACCCTAATCCTAACCCTAACCCTAACTCTATCATTTGAACACATCTAAATATCTAACCCCAACCCTAACCATAACCATAACCCTAACCGTAACCCTAACCCAACCCTAACCCTAACCCTAACTCTATCATTTGAACACATCTAGATATCTAACCCTAACCCTACCCTAATCCTAATCCTAACTCTATCATTTGAACACATCTACATATCTAACCCTAAACCTAACCCTAACCCTAACCCTACCCTAACTCCATCATTTGAAAACATCTAAATATCTAGCCCTAACCCTAACCCTAACCCTAATTCTAACCCTAACCTAACCCTAACCCTAACCCTAACCCTAAACCTAACCCTAACCCTAACCCTAACCTAACCCTAACTGTAACCATAACCAAAGCCTAACCCTAATCTAACCCAAACCCCAACCCTAACCCTAACTCTAAGCCTAACCCTAACCCTATCATTTGAAAGCATCTATCTATCTAACCCTAACCCTAACCCTAACTCTATCATTTGAACACATATATATATCTAACCCTAACCCTAACCTTATCATTTGAACACAACAATATATCTAACCCTAACCCTAACTATAACCCTAACCCTAGCCCTAGCCCTAACCCTACCCTAACCCTAACCCTACCCTAACCCTAACCCTAACCCTAACCCTAAATCTATCATTTGAACACATCTAAATATCTAACCCCAACCCTAACCATAACCATAACCTTAACCCTAATCCTAACCCTAACCCTAACTCTATCATTTGAACACATCTAAATATCTAACCCCAACCCTAACCATAACCATAACCCTAACCGTAACCCTAACCCAACCCTAACCCTAACCCTAACTCTATCATTTGAACACATCTAGATATCTAACCCTAACCCTACCCTAATCCTAACCCTAACTCTATCATTTGAACACATCTACATATCTAACCCTAAACCTAACCCTAACCCTAACCCTACCCTAACTCCATCATTTGAAAACATCTAAATATCTAACCCTAACCCTACCCTAATCCTATTATTTGAACACATCTATATATCTAACCCTAACCCTAACCCTAACCCTACCTTAATCATTTAAACACATCCATATATTTAACCCTAACCCTAACCCTAACCTATCATTTTAACATATCTCTATATCTAACCCTAATCCTAACTCTGCCCTAACTCTAACCCTATTATTTGAACATATCTATATATCTAACCCTAACCCTAACCCCTAATCTATCATTTGACCACATCAATATATCTAACCCTAACCTTAGCCCTAACCCTATCATTTGAACACATCTATATATCTATCCCTAACCCTAATCCTAACTCTATCATTTGAACAAATCTAAATGTCTAACCCTACCCTAATCCTAACCCTAACTCTATCATTTTAACACATCTATATATCTAACCCTAACCCTAACCCTACCCTAACCTAACCCAACCAACCCAACCCTAACCCTAAACATAACCCTAACCCTACCTTAACCCTAACCATAGCCCTAAGCCTAACCCTAATCCTAACCCAACCCTAACCCTAACCCTAACCCTAACCCTAACCCTAACCCTAAACCTAACCCTAACACTAACCCTAACCCTAACCCTTACTCTATCATTTGAACATATCTATGTATCTAACCCTAACCCTACCCTAACCCGAACCCTAACCTAACCCTAACTGTAACCCTAACAAAAGCCTAACCCTAATCTAACCCGAACCCCAACACTAACCCTAACTCTAACCCTAACCCTAACCCTATCATTCGAAAGCATCTATCTATCTAACCCTAACCCTAACCTTATCATTTGAACACAACAATATATCTAACCCTAAACCCTAACTAACCCTAACCCTAACACTAACCCTAACCCTACCCTAAACTCTATAATTTGAACACATCTAAATATCTAACAATAACCCTACCATAATCCTAACCCTAACTCTTTCATTTGAAAACATCTATATATCTAACCCTAACCCCTAACCCTAGACCTAACCCTAACCCTGACCCTAACCCTACCTTATTATTTGAACACATCTATATATCTAACCCTAACCTTAACCCTACCCTGACCCTATTATTTGAAAATATCTATCCCTATCCCTAACCCCTAAACCCTATCATTTGAACACATCTATATATAACCCTAACCCTAACTCTACCCTAACTCTAACCCTATTATTTGAACACATATATATATATATAACCCTAACCCTAACCCTAATCTATCATTTGACCACATCAACATATCTAACCCTAACCCTAGCCATAACCCTATCATTTGAACACATCTATATATCTATCCCTAACCAAAACCCTAACTCCAATCATTTTGAACACATCTAAATATCTAACCCTACCCTAATCCTAACCCTAACTCTATTATTTGAACACATCTATATATCTAACCCTAACCCTAACCATAACCATAACCCTAACCCTACCCTAACCCTAACCCTAACCCTAACCCTATCCCTAACCCTAACCCTACCCTAACCCTAACCCTAGTCCTAGCCCTAGCCCTAGCCCTAACCCTAACCCTAATCCTAACCCTAACTCTATCATTTGAAACACATCTACATATCTAACCCTCACCCTAAACGTAACCATAACCCTAACCCTAACCCTACCCTAACCGTAACCCTAACCCTAACCCTAAACCTAAACCTAACCCTAACCCTACCCTAACCCTAACCCTAGCCCTAGCCCTAGCCCTAACCCTAACCCTAACCCTAATTCTAACCCTAACCTAACCCTAACCCTAACCCTAAACCTAACCCTAACCCTAACCCTAACCTAACCCTAACTGTAACCATAACCAAAGCCTAACCCTAATCTAACCCGAACCCCAACCCTAACCCTAACTCTAAGCCTAACCCTAACCCTATCATTTGAAAGCATCTATCTATCTAACCCTAACCCTAACCCTAACTCTATCATTTGAACACATATATATCTAACCCTAACCCTAACCTTATCATTTGAACACAACAATATATCTAACCCTAACCCTAACTATAACCCTAAACCCTAGCCCTAGCCCTAACCCTACCCTAACCCTAAGCCTAACCCTAACCCTAACCCTAACCCTAACCCTAAATCTATCATTTGAACACATCTAAATATCTAACCCCAACCCTAACCATAACCATAACCTTAACCCTAACCCTAACCCTAACCCTAAATCTATCATTTGAACACATCTACATATCTAACCCTAACCCTAACCCTAACCCTAACCCTACCCTAACTCCATCATTTGAAAACATCTAAATATCTAACTCTAACCCTACCCTAATCCTATTATTTGAACACATCTATATATCTAACCCTAACCCTAACCCTAACCCTACCTTATCATTTAAATACATCTATATATTTAACACCTAACCCTAACCCTAACCCTATCATTTTAACACATCTCTATATCTAACCCTAACCCTAAACTCTGCCCTAACTCTAACCCTATTATTTGAACATATCTATATATCTAACCCTAACCCTAACCCTAATCTATCATTTGACCCACATCAATATATCTAACCCTAACCTTAGCCCTAACCCTATCATTTGAACACATCTATATATCTATCCCTAACCCTAATCCTAACTCTATCATTTGAACAAATCTAAATGTCTAACCCTACCCTAATCCTAACCCTAACTCTATCATTTTAACACATCTATATATCTAACCCTAACCATAACCATAACCCTAACCCTAACCCTACCCTAACCTAAGCCAACCCAACCCTAACCTAAACCTAACCCTATCCCTACCTTAACCCTAACCATAGCCCTAAGCCTAACCCTAATCCTAACCCAACCCTAACCCTAACCCTAACCCTAACCCTAAACCTAACCCTAACACTAACCCTAACCCTAACCCTTACTCTATCATTTGAACAAATCTATGTATCTAACCCTAACCCTAACCCTAACCCGAACCCTAACCTAACCCTAACTGTAAACCCTAACCAAAGCCTAACCCTAATCTAACCCGAACCCCAACACTAACCCTAACTCTAACCCTAACCCTAACCCTATCATTCGAAAGCATCTATCTATCTAACCCTAACCCTAACCTTATCATTTGAACACAACAATATATCTAACCCTAACCCTAACTATAACCCTAACCCTAACCCTAACCCTAACCCTACCCTAACCCTAACCCTAACTCTATCATTTGAAAACATCTATATATCTAACTCTAACCCTAACCATAACCATAACCATGAACCTAACCCTAGCCCTAACCCTAGCCCTAACCCTAACTCTATCATTTGAACATATCTACATTTCTAACCCTAACAATAACCATAACCATAACCCTAACCCTAACTCTATCATTTGAACTCATCTAAATATCTAACCCTAACCCTACCCTAATCCTAACCCTAACTCTATCATTTGAACACATCTATATATCTAACCCTAACCCTACCCTAATCCTAACCCTAACTCTATCATTTGAACACATCTAAATATCTAACCCTAACCATAACCATAACCCTAACCCTAACCCTACCCTAACCCTAACCCTAACCATACCCTAACCCTAACCCTAATCTTACCCTAACTCTATCATTTGAACACATCTAAATATCTAACCTTAACCCTACCCTAATCCTAATCCTAACCCTAACTCTATCATTTGAACACATCTAAATATCTAACCCCGACCCTAACCATAACCATAACCCTAACCCTAACCCTAACCCTAACCCTAACCCTAACCCTAACCCAACCCTAACCCTAACACTAACTCTGTAATTTGAACACATCTAGATATCTAACCCTAACCCTACCCTAATCCTAACCCTAACTCTATCATTTGAGCACATCTACATATCTAACCCTAACCCTAACCCTAACCCTACCCTAACTCCATCATTTGAAAACATCTAAATATCTAACCCTAACCCTACCCTAATCCTATTATTTGAACACTTCTATATATCTAACCCTAACCCTAACCCTACCTTATCATTTAAACACATCTATATATTTAACCCTAACCCTAACCCTAGCCCTATCATTTGAACACATCTATATATATATCCCTAACCCTAACTCTACCCTAACTCTAACCCTATTATTTGAACATATCTTTATATCTAACCCTAACCCTAACCCTAATCTATCATTTGACCACATCAATATATCTAACCCTAACCCTATCCCTAACCCTATCATTTGAACACATCTATATATCTAACCCTAACCCTAACCATAACCATAACCATAACGCTAACCCTAACTCTACAACCCTAACCCAACCCTAACCCTAAACCTAACCCTAACCCTAACCCTACCTTAACCCTAACCATAGCCCTAACCCTAACCCTAATCCTAACCCAACCCTAACCCTAACCCTAACCCTAACCCTAACCCTAAACCTAACCCTAACACTAACCCCAACCCTAATCCTAACCCTAACTCTATCATTTGAAACACATCTATATATCTAACGCTAACCCTAACCCTAACCCTAACCCTAACCCAACCTAACTCTAACCCTAACCCTAACCTTAACTCTACCCTAATCATAACCCTAACCCCAACTCTATCATTTGAAAACATCTATGTATGTAACCCTAACCCTAACCCTAACCTAACCCTAACTGTAACCCTAACCCTAACCCTAACACTAACCCCAACCCTAATCCTAACCCTAACTCTATCATTTGAACACATCTATATATCTAACGCTAACCCTAACCATACCCTAACCCTAACCCTAGCTCTAAACCTAACCATAACCCTAACACTAACTCAATCATTTGAACACATCTAAATATCTAAGCACTATCCCTACCCCTATTCTTAACCCTAACTCTATCATTTGAACACATCTATTATCTAACCCTAACTCTAACCATAACACTAACCATAATCCTAACCCTACCCTAACCCTACCCTAACCCTAGCCCTAACCCTAACCCTAACCCTAACCCTAACCCTAACCCTAACCCTAACCCTAACACTAACCCTAACCCAAAACCTACCCTAACTCTATCATTTGAACACATCTAAATATCTAACCCTAATCTTACCCTAACCATAACCATAACCCTAACCCTAACCCTAACCCTAGCCCTAGCCCTAGCCCTAGCCCTAGCCCTAACCCTAACTCTATCATTTGAACATATCTATATATCTAACCCTAACCATAACCCATAACCCTAACCTAACCCTAACCCTAACCCTAACCCAACCCTAACACTAACCCTAACCCTACCCTAACTCTATCATTTGAACACATCTAAATATCTAACAATAACCCCTACCCTAATCCTAACCCTAACACTATCATTTGAACACATCTATATATCTAACCCTAACCCTAACCCTAGACCTAACCCTAACCCTGACCCTAACCCTAACTTATCATTTGAACATATCTATATATCTAACCCTAACCGTAACCCTACCCTAACCCTATCATTTGAAAACATCTATATATCTAGACCCTAACCCTAACTCTACCCTAACTCTAACCCTATTATTTGAACACTTATATATAATACTATATATATATATATATATATATATATATATATATATATATATATAACCCTAACCCTAACCCTAATCTATCATTTGACCACATCAACATATCTAACCCTAACCTAACCCTAACTGTGACCTGACCAAAGCCTAACCCTAATCTAATCCAAACCCTAACCTTATCATTTGAAAGCATCTATCTATCTATCTAACCCTAAACCTGACCCTAACGCTAACCCTGACCCTATCAATTGAACACATCTATATATCTAACCCTAACCGTAACCCTAACTCTATCATTTGAAAGCATCTCTTTATATAACCCCAACCCTAACCGTAACTCTATCATTTGAACACATCTATATATCTAACCCTAAACCTAACCCTAATGTATCATTTGACCACATTATATATCTAAACCTAACCCTAGCCCTATCGTTTGAACACGTCTATATATTTAACCCTAACCCTAAACCTATCATTTGAGCACATCTATATATCTAACCCTAACCATAAACCATGAACTTAACCCTAGCCCTAACCCTAACCCTACCCTAACCCTAAACCTACCCTAACTCTATCATTTGAACACATCTAAATATCTAACCCTAGCCGTACCCTAACCATAACCATAATCCTAACCCTAACCCTAACCCTAGCCCTAGCCCTAACCCTAACTCTAATCATTTGAACATATCTATATATCTAACCCTAACCATAAACATAACCATAAACCTAACCCTAGCCCTAACCCCAACCCCAACCCTACCCTAACCCTAACCCTACCCTAACTCTATCATTTGAACATATCTATATATCTAACCCTAACCATAACCATAACCATAAACCTAACCCTAGCCCTAACCCCAACCCTACCCTAACTCTAACCCTAACCCTAACCCTATCATTTGAAAGCATCTATCTATCTATCTAACCCTAAACCTAACCCTAACTCCATCATTTGAACACATATATATGTAATCCTAACCCTAAATTTATCATTTGAACACAACAATATATCTAACCCTAACCCTAACTATAACCCTAACCCTAACCCTAGTCCTAGCTCTAACCCTACCCTAACCCTAACCCTAATTCCTAACCCTAACCCTAACCCTAACTCTATCATTTGAACACATCTATATATCTAACCCTAACCATAACCATAACCCTAACCCTAACCCTAACCCTAACCCTAACCCAACCCTAACACTAACCCTAACCCTTTACACCCTAACTCTATCATTTGAACACATCTAAATATCTAACAATAACCCTACCCTAATCCTAACCCTAACTCTATCATTTGAACACATCTATATATCTAACCCTAACCCTAACCCTAGACCTAACCCTAACCCTGACCCAGGGTAGGGTTAAGGTTAGGGTTAGATATATAGATGTGTTCAAATGATAAGGTATCATTTGAACACAACGTTTTTCTATATATCTAACCCTAACCTTAACCCTACCCTGACCCTATTATTTGAACATATCTATCCCTATCCCTAACCCTAACCCTATCATTGAACACATCTATATATCTAACCCTAACCTTAACTCTACCCTGACTCTAACCCTATTATTTGAACACTTATATATATATATAACCCTAACCCTAACCCTAATCTATCATTTGACCACATCCAACATATCTAACCCTAACCCTAGCCATAACCCTATCATTTGAACACATCTATATATCTATCCTAACTACCAAAACCCTAACTCCATCATTTGATCACATCTAAATATCTAACCCTACCCTAATCCTAACCCTAACTCTATTATTTGAACACATCTATATATCTAACCCTAACCGTAACCATAACCCTAACCCTACCCTAACCCTAACCCTAACCCTAACCCTAACCCTAACCCTAACCCTAAACCTAACCCTAACCCTACCCTAACTCTAACCCTAGTCCTAGCCCTAGCCCTAACCTAACCCTAATCCTAATCCTAACCCTAACTCTATAATTTGAAACACATCTATATATCTAACCCTAACCCTAACCATAACCATAACCCTAACCCTAACCCTACCCTACCCTAACCCTAACCCTAACCCTAACCCTAAACCTAACCCTAACCCTGACCTAACCCTAACTGTAAACATAACCAAAGCCTAACCCTAATCTAACCCGAACCCCAACCCTAACCATAACTCTAAGCCTAACCCTAACCCTATCATTTGAAAGCATCTATCTATCTAACCCTAACCCTAACCCTAACTCTATCATTTGAACACATATATATCTAACCCTAACCCTAACCTTATCATTTGAACACAACAATATATCTAACCCTAACCCTAATTATGACCCTAACCCTAGCCCTAGCCCTAGCCCTAACCCTACCCTAACCCACAACCCTAACCCTAACCCTAACCCTAACCCTAACCCTAACCCTAACCCTAAATCTATCATTTGAACACATCTAAATATCTATCCCTAACCCTACCTCTAACTCTATCATCTGAACACATCTAAATATCTAACCCTAACCCTACCCTAATCTAACCCTAACTCT
>CM074288.1:714714-724714 GCA_037194245.1 Opsariichthys bidens
AACACATATATATCTAACCCTAACCCTAACCTTATCATTTGAACACAACAATATATCTAACCCTAACCCTAACTATAATCCTAACCCTAGCCCTAGCCTTAACCCTACCCTAACCCTAACCCTAACCCTAACCCTAAACCTAACCCTAAATCTATCATTTGAACACATCTAAATATCTATCCCTAACCCTACCTCTAACTCTATCATCTGAACACATCTAAATATCTAACCCTAACCCTACCCTAATTCTAACCCTAACTCTATCATTTGAACACATCTATATATCTAACCCTAACCCTAACCCTAACCCTAACCATAACCCTAACCCTAACCCTACCCTGACCTAACCCTAACCCTAACCCTAAACCCTATCCCTACTCTAACCCTAGTCCTAACCCTAACCCTAACCCTAACCCTAACCCTAACTCAACCCTAACTCTATCAATTGAACAGATATATATATATATATATATATATCTAACCCTAACCCTAACTGTATCATTTGAACACATCTAAATATCTAACCCTAACCCTACCCTAATCCTAAACCTAACTCTATCATTTGAACACATCTACATATCTAATCCTAACCCTAAACCTACCCTAACCCTAACCCTAACCCAACCCTAACCCTAATCCTAACCCTAACCCTAACTCTATAATTTGAACACATCTATATATCTAACCCTAACCCTAACCATAACCATAACCCTAACCCTAACCCTACCCTAACCCTAACCCTAACACTAAACCTAAACCTAACCCTAACCCTACCCTAACCCTAATCCTAGCCCTAGCCCTAACCCTAACCCTAACCTAACCCTAACCCTAACCCTAACTCTATCATTTGACCACTCTAAATATCTAACCCTAACCCTACCCTAATCCTATCCCTAACTCTATCATTTGAAACACATCTACATATCTAACCCTAACCCTAACCCTAACCCTAACCATAATCCTAACCCTAGCCCTAGCCCTAACCCTACCCTAACCCTAACCCTAACCCTAACCCTAACCCTACCCTAAATCTATCATCTGAACACATCTAAATATCTAACCCTAACCCTACCCTAATTCTAACCCTAACTCTATCATTTGAACACATCTATATATCTAACCCTAACCCTAACCCTAACCATAACCCTAACCCTAACCCTACCCTGACCCTAACCCTAACCTAACCCTAACCCTATCCCTACCCTAACCCTAGTCCCAACCCTAACCCTAACCCTAACCCTAACTCAACCCTAACTCTATCAATTGAACAGATATATATATATATATATCTAACCTAACCCTAACTGTATCATTTGAACACATCTAAATATCTAACCCTAACCCTACCCTAATCCTAACCCTAACTCTATCATTTGAACACATCTAAATATCTAATCGTAACCCTAATCATAACCATAACCCTAACCCTAACCCTAACCCTAACCCTAACTCTATCATTTGAACACATCTAAATATCTAACCCTAACCCTACCCTAATCCTATCCCTAACTCTATCATTTGAACACATCTACATATCTAATCCTAACCCTAAACCTACCCTAACCCTAACCCTAACCCAACCCTAACCCTAATTCTAACCCTAACCCTAACCCTAACCCTAACCCTACCCTAACTCTATCATTTGAACACATCTAAATATCTAACCCTAATCCTAACCCTAACCTTATAATTTGAACACAACAGTATATCTAACCCTAATCCTAACTATAACCCTAACCCTAACCCTAGCCCTAGCCCTAACCCTACCCTAACCCTAACCCTAACCCTAACTCTATCATTTGAACACATCTAAATATCTAATCCTAACCCTAACCCTAACCCTAACCATAACCATAACCATAACCCTAACCCTACACTGACCCTACCCTGACCCTAACCCTAACCCTAACCCTACCCTAACCCTAGCCCTAAACCCCACCCTAACCCTAACCCTAACCCTAACCCTAACCCTAACCCTAACCCTAACCCTAAACCTAACCCTAACCCTAACCTAACCCTAACTCTAACCATAACCAAAGCCTAACCCTAATCTAACCCGAACCCCAACCCTAACCCTAACTCTAAGCCTAACCCTAACCCTATCATTTGAAAGCATCTATCTATCTAACCCTAACCCTACCCTAACTCTATCATTTGAACACATATATATATATAACCCTAACCCTAACCTTATCATTTGAACACAACAATATATCTAACCCTAACCCTAACCCTAACCCTAACCCTAAATCTATCATTTGAACACATCTAAATATCTATCCCTAACCCTACCTCTAACTCTATCATCTGAACACATCTAAATATCTAACCCTAACCCTACCCTAATTCTAACCCTAACTCTATCATTTGAACACATCTATATATCTAACCCTAACCCTAACTGTATCATTTGAACACATCTAAATATCTAACCCTAACCCTACCCTAATCCTAACCCTAACTGTATCATTTGAACAAATCTAAATATCTAATCGTAACCCTAACCATAACCATAACCCTAACCCTAACCAACCCTAACCCTAACCCTAACCCTAACCCTAACTGTATCATTTGAAACACATCTAAATATCTAACCCTAACCCTACCCTAATCCTAACCCTAACTCTATCATTTGAAACACATCTAAATATCTAATTGTAACCCTAACCATAACCATAACCCTAAACCTAACCCTAACCCTAACCCTAACTCTATCATTTGAACACATCGAAATATCTAACCTAACCCTACCCTAATCCTATCCCTAACTCTATAATTTGAACACATCTACATATCTAATCCTAACCCTAAACCTACCCTAACCCTAACCCTAACCCAACCCTAACCCTAATTCTAACCCTAACCCTAACCCTAACCCTAACCCTAACCCTACCCTAACTCTATCATTTGAACACATCTAAATATCTAACCTAATCCTAACCCTAACCTTATAATTTGAACACAACAGTATATCTAACCCTAATCCTAACTATAACCCTAACCCTAACCCTAGCCCTAGCCCTAACCCTACCCTAACCCTAACCCTAACCCTAACTCTATCAATTGAACACATCTATATATCTAACCCTAACCGTAACCCTAACTCTATCATTTGAAAGCATCTCTTTATATAACCCCAACCCTAACCGTAACTCTATCATTTGAACACATCTATATATCTAAACCCTAACCCTAACCCTAATGTATGATTTGACCACATTATATATCTAAACCTAACCCTAGCCCTATCATTTGAACACATCTATATATTTAACCCTAACCCTAAACCTATCATTTGAGCACATCTTTATATCTAACCTTAACCATAACCATGAACTTAACCCTAGCCCTAACCCTAACCCTACCCTAACCCAAACCTACCCTAACTCTATCATTTGAACACATCTAAATATCTAACCCTAGCCGTACCCTAACCATAACCATAATCCTAACTCTAACCCTAATCCTAGCCCTAGCCCTAACCCTAACTCTATCATTTGAACATATCTATATATCTAACCCTAACCATAACCATAACCATAAACCTAACCCTAGCCCTAACCCCAACCCTACCCTAACCCTAACCCTAACCCTAACCCTACCCTAACTCTATCATTTGAACATATCTATATATCTAACCCTAACCATAACCATAACCATAAACCTAACCCTAGCCCTAACCCCAACCCTACCCTAACTCTAACCCTAACCCTAACCTATCATTTGAAAGCATCTATCTATCTATCTAACCCTAAAACCTAACCCTAACTCTATCATTTGAACACATATATATCTAATCCTAACCCTAACCTTATCATTTGAACACAACAATATATCTAACCGTAACCCTAACTATAACCCTAACCCTAACCCTAGTCCTAGCTCTAACCCTACCCTAACCCTAACCCTAATCCTAACCCTAACCCTAACTCTATCATTTGAACACATCTATATATCTAACCCTAACCCTAACCATAACCATAACCATGTACCTAACCCTAGCGCTAACAGTAACCCTAACCCTAACCCTAAACCTACCCTAACTCTATCATTTGAACACATCTAAATATCTAACCCTAATCTTACCCTAACCATAACCATAACCTAACCCTAACCCTAACCCTAACCCTAGCCCTAGCCCTAGCCCTAGCCCTAGCCCTAACCCTAACTCTATCATTTGAACATATCTATATATCTAATCCTAACCATAACCATAACCATAACCATAACCCTAACCCTAACTCTATCATTTGAACAAATCTAAATATCTAAGCCTATCCCTACCCTATTCTTAACCCTAACTCTATCATTTGAACACATCTATATATCTAACCCTAACTCTAACCATAACACTAACCATAATCCTAACCCTACCCTAACCCTACCCTAACCCTAGCCCTAACCCTAACCCTAACCCTAACCCTAACCCTAACCCTAACCCAACCCTAACACTAACCCTAACCCTACCCTAACTCTATCATTTGAACACATCTAAATATCTAACAATAACCCTACCCTAATCCTAACCCTAACTCTATCATTTGAACACATCTATATATCTAACCCTAACCCTAACCCTAGACCTAACCTAACCCTGACCCTAACCCTACCTTATCATTTGAACACATCTATATATCTAACCCTAACCTTAACCCTACCCTGACCCTATTATTTGAACATATCTATCCCTATCCCTAACCCTAACCCTCTCATTTGAACACATCTATATATCTAACCCTAACCCTAACTCTACCCTAACTCTAACCCTATTATTTGAACATTTATATATATATATATAACCCTAACCCTAACCCTAATCTATCATTTGACCACATCAACATATCTAACCCTAACCCTAGCCATAACCCTATCATTTGAACACATCTATATATCTATCCCTAACCAAAACCCTAACTCCATCATTTGAACACATCTAAATATCTAACCCTACCCTAACCCTACCCTAACTCTAACCCTAGTCCCTAACCCTAACCCTAATCCTAACCCTAACCCTAACTCTATCATTTGAACATATCTATGTATCTAACCCTAACCATAACCCTACCCCTAACCCTTACCCTACCCTAATCCCAACCCTAACTCTATCATTTGAACACATCTATATATCTAACCCTAACCCTAACCATAACCTTAACCCTAACCCTAACTCTATCAATTGAACAGATATGTATATATATCTAACCCTAACCTTATCATTTGAACACAACTATATATCTAACCCTAACCCTAACCCTAACCATAACCATAAACCTAACCCTAGCCCTAACCCAAACCATAACCCTAACCCTAACCCTACCCTAACCCTAACCCTACCCTAACTCTATCATTTGAACACATCTAAATATCTAACAATAACCCTACCCTAATCCTAACCCTAACACTATCATTTGAACACATCTATATATCTAACCCTAACCCTAACCCTAGACCTAACCCTAACCCTGACCCTAACCCTAACTTATCATTTGAACACATCTATATATCTAACCCTAACCGTAACCCTACCCTAACCCTATCATTTGAAAACATCTATATATCTAACCCTAACCCTAACTCTACCCTAACTCTAACCCTATTATTTGAACACTTATATATATATATATATATATATATATATATATATATATATATATATATATATATATATAACCCTAACCCTAATCTATCATTTGACCACATCAACATATCTAACCCTAACCTAACCCTAACTGTGACCCTGACCAAAGCCTAACCCTAATCTAATCCAAACCCTAACCTTATCATTTGAAAGCATCTATCTATCTATCTAACCCTAAACCTGACCCTAACGCTAACCCTGACCCTATCAATTGAACACATCTATATATCTAACCCTAACCGTAACCCTAACTCTATCATTTGAAAGCATCTCTTTATATAACCCCAACCCTAACCGTAACTCTATCATTTGAACACATCTATATATCTAACCCTAAACCTAACCCTAATGTATCATTTGACCACATTATATATCTAAACCTAACCCTAGCCCTATCGTTTGAACACGTCTATATATTTAACCCTAACCCTAAACCTATCATTTGAGCACATCTATATATCTAACCCTAACCATAACCATGAACTTAACCCTAGCCCTAACCCTCACCCTACCCTAACCCTAAACCTACCCTAACTCTATCATTTGAACACATCTAAATATCTAACCCTAGCCGTACCCTAACCATAACCATAATCCTAACCCTAACCCTAACCCTAGCCCTAGCCCTAACCCTAACTCTATCATTTGAACATATCTATATATCTAACCCTAACCATAACCATAACCATAAACCTAACCCTAGCCCTAACCCCAACCCCAACCCTACCCTAACCCTAACCCTACCCTAACTCTATCATTTGAACATATCTATATATCTAACCCTAACCATAACCATAACCATAAACCTAACCCTAGCCCTAACCCCAACCCTACCCTAACTCTAACCCTAACCCTAACCCTATCATTTGAAAGCATCTATCTATCTATCTAACCCTAAACCTAACCCTAACTCCATCATTTGAACACATATATATGTAATCCTAACCCTAAATTTATCATTTGAACACAACAATATATCTTACCCTAACCCTAACTATAACCCTAACCCTAACCCTAGTCCTAGCTCTAACCCTACCCTAACCCTAACCCTAATCCTAACCCTAACCCTAACCCTAACTCTATCATTTGAACACATCTATATATCTAACCCTAACCCTAACCATAACCATAACCATGTACCTAACCCTAGCGCTAACAGTAACCCTAACCCTAACCCTACCCTAACCCTAAACCTACCCTAACTCTATCATTTGAACACATCTAAATATCTAACCCTAATCTTACCCTAACCATAACCATAACCCTAACCCTAACCCTAACCCTAACCCTAGCCCTAGCCCTAGCCCTAGCCCTAGCCCTAACCCTAACTCTATCATTTGAACATATCTATATATCTAACCCTAACCATAACCATAACCCTAACCCTAACCCTAACCCTAACCCTAACCCAACCCTAACACTAACCCTAACCCTACCCTAACTCTATCATTTGAACACATCTAAATATCTAACAATAACCCTACCCTAATCCTAACCCTAACTCTATCATTTGAACACATCTATATATCTAACCCTAACCCTAACCCTAGACCTAACCCTAACCCTGACCCAGGGTAGGGTTAAGGTTAGGGTTAGATATATAGATGTGTTCAAATGATAAGGTATCATTTGAACACATCTATATATCTAACCCTAACCTTAACCCTACCCTGACCCTATTATTTGAACATATCTATCCCTATCCCTAACCCTAACCCTATCATTTGAACACATCTATATATCTAACCCTAACCTTAACTCTACCCTGACTCTAACCCTATTATTTGAACACTTATATATATATATAACCCTAACCCTAACCCTAATCTATCATTTGACCACATCAACATATCTAACCCTAACCCTAGCCATAACCCTATCATTTGAACACATCTATATATCTATCCCTAACCAAAACCCTAACTCCATCATTTGATCACATCTAAATATCTAACCCTACCCTAATCCTAACCCTAACTCTATTATTTGAACACATCTATATATCTAACCCTAACCGTAACCATAACCCTAACCCTACCCTAACCCTAACCCTAACCCTAACCCTAACCCTAACCCTAAACCTAACCCTAACCCTACCCTAACTCTAACCCTAGTCCTAGCCCTAGCCCTAACCCTAACCCTAATCCTAATCCTAACCCTAACTCTATAATTTGAACACATCTATATATCTAACCCTAACCCTAACCATAACCATAACCCTAACCCTAACCCTAACCCTACCCTAACCCTAACCCTAACCCTAACCCTAAACCTAACCCTAACCCTGACCTAACCCTAACTGTAAACATAACCAAAGCCTAACCCTAATCTAACCCGAACCCCAACCCTAACCATAACTCTAAGCCTAACCCTAACCCTATCATTTGAAAGCATCTATCTATCTAACCCTAACCCTAACCCTAACTCTATCATTTGAACACATATATATCTAACCCTAACCCTAACCTTATCATTTGAACACAACAATATATCTAACCCTAACCCTAACTATAACCCTAACCCTAGCCCTAGCCCTAACCCTACCCTAACCCTAACCCTAACCCTAACCCTAACCCTAACCCTAAATCTATCATTTGAACACATCTAAATATCTATCCTAACCCTACCTCTAACTCTATCATCTGAACACATCTAAATATCTAACCCTAACCCTACCCTAATTCTAACCCTAACTCTATCATTTGAACACATCTATATATCTAACCCTAACCCTAACTGTATCATTTGAACACATCTAAATATCTAACCCTAAACCCTACCCTAATCCTAACCCTAACTGTATCATTTGAACAAATCTAAATATCTAATCGTAACCCTAACCATAACCATAACCCTAACCCTAACCCAACCCTAACCCTAACCCTAACCCTAACTCTATCATTTGAACACATCTAAATATCTAACCCTAACCCTACCCTAATCCTATCCCAAACTCTATCATTTGAACACATCTACATATCTAATCCTATAATTATAGAGTTTAGGGTTGGGATTAGGGTAGGGTAAGGGTTAGGGTAGGGTTATGGTTAGGGTTAGATACATAGATATGTTCAAATGATAGAGTTAGGGTTAGGGTTAGGTTTAGGGTTAGGGTGGGGTTTAGGGTTAGGGTTAGGGTTATGGTTGGGGTTGAGTTAGGGTTAGGGTTAGGGTTAGGGTTAGGGTTAGGGCTAGGGTTAGGGTTAGGGCTAGGGTTAGGGTAGGGTTAGGGTTAGGGTTAGGGTCAGGGTTAGGGTCAGAGTAGGGTTAGGGTTATGGTTATGGTTATGGTTAGGGTTAGGGATAGATATTTAGACGTGTTCAAATGATAGAGTTAGGGTTAGGGTTAGGGTTAGGGTAGGGTTAGGGCTAGGGCTAGGGTTAGGGTTAGGGTTTTAGTTAGGATTAGGGTTAGATATATTGTTGTGTTCAAATGATAAGTTTAGGGTTAGGATTAGGGTTAGCATTAGGGTTAGGGTTGGGTTAGGGTTAGGGTTAGGGTAGGTTTAGGGTTAGGATTAGATATGTAGATGTGTTCAAATGATAGAGTTAGGGATAACTAATCCTAACCCTAACCCTAGCCCTAGCCCTAACCCTAACCCTAACCCTAAACCTAACCCTAACCATAAACCTAACCCTAACCCTAACCTAACCCTAACTGTAACCATAACCAAAGCCTAACCCTAATCTAACCCGAACCCCAACCCTAACCCTAACTGTAAGCCTAACCCTAACCCTATCATTTGAACACATATATATCTAACCCTAACCCTAACCTTATCATTTGAACACAACAATATATCTAACCCTAACCCTAACTATAATCCTAACCCTAGCCCTAGCCTTAACCCTACCCTAACCCTAACCCTAACCCTAACCCTAAACCTAACCCTAAATCTATCATTTGAACACATCTAAATATCTATCCCTAACCCCTACCTCTAACTCTATCATCTGAACACATCTAAATATCTAACCCTAACCCTACCCTAATTCTAACCCTAACTCTATCATTTGAACACATCTATATATCTAACCCTAACCCTAACCCTAACCCTAACCATAACCCTAACCCTAACCCTACCCTGACCCTAACCCTAACCCTAACCCTAACCCTATCCCTACTCTAACCCTAGTCCTAACCCTAACCCTAACCCTAACCCTAACCCTAACTCAACCCTAACTCTATCAATTGAACAGATATATATATATATATATATATCTAACCCTAACCCTAACTGTATCATTTGAACACATCTAAATATCTAACCCTAACCCTACCCTAATCCTAAACCTAACTCTATCATTTGAACACATCTACATATCTAATCCTAACCCTAAACCTACCCTAACCCTAACCCT
>CM074288.1:727214-729714 GCA_037194245.1 Opsariichthys bidens
ATCATTTGAAAGCATCTCTTTATATAACCCCAACCCTAACCGTAACTCTATCATTTGAACACATCTATATATCTAACCCTAACCCTAACCCTAATGTATGATTTGACCACATTATATATCTAAACCTAACCCTAGCCCTATCATTTGAACACATCTATATATTTAACCCTAACCCTAAACCTATCATTTGAGCACATCTTTATATCTAACCTTAACCATAACCATGAACTTAACCCTAGCCCTAACCCTAACCCTACCCTACCCTAACCCAAACCTACCCTAACTCTATCATTTGAACACATCTAAATATCTAACCCTAGCCGTACCCTAACCATAACCATAATCCTAACTCTAACCCTAATCCTAGCCCTAGCCCTAACCCTAACTCTATCATTTGAACATATCTATATATCTAACCCTAACCATAACCATAACCATAAACCTAACCCTAGCCCTAACCCCAACCCTACCCTAACCCTAACCCTAACCCTAACCCTACCCTAACTCTATCATTTGAACATATCTATATATCTAACCCTAACCATAACCATAACCATAAACCTAACCCTAGCCCTAACCCCAACCCTACCCTAACTCTAACCCTAACCCTAACCTATCATTTGAAAGCATCTATCTATCTATCTAACCCTAAACCTAACCCTAACTCTATCATTTGAACACATATATATCTAATCCTAACCCTAACCTTATCATTTGAACACAACAATATATCTAACCGTAACCCTAACTATAACCCTAACCCTAACCCTAGTCCTAGCTCTAACCCTACCCTAACCCTAACCCTAATCCTAACCCTAACCCTAACTCTATCATTTGAACACATCTATATATCTAACCCTAACCCTAACCATAACCATAACCATGTACCTAACCCTAGCGCTAACAGTAACCCTAACCCTAACCCTACCCTAACCCTAAACCTACCCTAACTCTATCATTTGAACACATCTAAATATCTAACCCTAATCTTACCCTAACCATAACCATAACCTAACCCTAACCCTAACCCTAACCCTAGCCCTAGCCCTAGCCCTAGCCCTAGCCCTAACCCTAACTCTATCATTTGAACATATCTATATATCTAATCCTAACCATAACCATAACCATAACCATAACCATAACCCTAACCCTAACTCTATCATTTGAACAAATCTAAATATCTAAGCCTATCCCTACCCTATTCTTAACCCTAACTCTATCATTTGAACACATCTATATATCTAACCCTAACTCTAACCATAACACTAACCATAATCCTAACCCTACCCTAACCCTACCCTAACCCTAGCCCTAACCCTAACCCTAACCCTAACCCTAACCCTAACCCTAACCCTAACCCAACCCTAACACTAACCCTAACCCTACCCTAACTCTATCATTTGAACACATCTAAATATCTAACAATAACCCTACCCTAATCCTAACCCTAACTCTATCATTTGAACACATCTATATATCTAACCCTAACCCTAACCCTAGACCTAACCCTAACCCTGACCCTAACCCTACCTTATCATTTGAACACATCTATATATCTAACCCTAACCTTAACCCTACCCTGACCCTATTATTTGAACATATCTATCCCTATCCCTAACCCTAACCCTCTCATTTGAACACATCTATATATCTAACCCTAACCCTAACTCTACCCTAACTCTAACCCTATTATTTGAACATTTATATATATATATAACCCTAACCCTAACCCTAATCTATCATTTGACCACATCAACATATCTAACCCTAACCCTAGCCATAACCCTATCATTTGAACACATCTATATATCTATCCCTAACCAAAACCCTAACTCCATCATTTGAACACATCTAAATATCTAACCCTACCCTAACCCTACCCTAACTCTAACCCTAGTCCCTAACCCTAACCCTAATCCTAACCCTAACCTTAACTCTATCATTTGAACATATCTATGTATCTAACCCTAACCATAACCCTACCCCTAACCCTTACCCTACCCTAATCCCAACCCTAACTCTATCATTTGAACACATCTATATATCTAACCCTAACCCTAACCATAACCTTAACCCTAACCCTAACTCTATCAATTGAACAGATATGTATATATATCTAACCCTAACCTTATCATTTGAACACAACTATATATCTAACCCTAACCCTCACCCTAACCATAACCATAAACCTAACCCTAGCCCTAACCCAAACCATAACCCTAACCCTAACCCTACCCTAACCCTAACCCTACACTAAATCTATCATTTGAACACATCTAAATATCTAACCCTAGCCCTAACCCTAACTCTATCATTTGAACACATCTAAGTATCTAACCCTAACCCTACCCTAATCCTAACCCTAACTCCATCATTTGAACACATCTACATAACTAATCCTATAATTATAGAGTTAGGGTTAGGGTTAGGGTTAGGGTTAGGTTTAGGGTTAGGGTGGGGTTTAGGTTTAGGGTTAGGGTTATGGTTAGGGTTGAGTTAG
>CM074288.1:739714-742214 GCA_037194245.1 Opsariichthys bidens
CCTAACCATAACCTTATCATTTGAACACATCTATATATCTAACCCTAACCCTAACCCTGGCCCTAGCCGTAGCCCTAACCCTTCCCTAACCCTAACCCTAACTCTATAATTTGAATACATCTACATATCTAACCCTAACCCTAACCCTAGCCTTAGCCCTTGCCCTGACCCTACCCTAACCCTAACCCTAACTCTATCATTTGAACACATCTATATATCTAACCCTAACCCTAACCCTAACTCTATCATTTGAACACACATATATATCTAACCCTAACCCTAACCTTATCATTTGAAAACAACTATATATCTAACCCTAACCATAACCCTAACCCTAGTCCTAGCCCTAACCCTACCCTAACCCTAACCCTAACCCTAACCCTAACCCTACCCTAACCCTAACCCTAATTCTATCATTTGAATAGATCTATATATCTAAACCTAACCCTAACCCTAGCCCTAGCCCTAACTCTATCATTTGAACACATCTATATATCTAACCCTAACCCTAACCCTGACCATAGCCATAACCCTACCCTAACCCTAATCCTAACCCTAACCCTAACCCTATCATTTGAACACATCTATATATCTAACCCTAACCCTAGACCTAGCACTAGCCCTAGCCCTAACCTTACCCTAACCATAACCCTAACTCTATCATTTGAACACATCTATATATCTAACCCTTACTCTAATCCTAGCCATAGCCCTAGCCCTAACCCTACCCTAACCCTAACCCTAACCCTAACTCTATCATTTGAACACATCTAAATATCTAACCCTAACCCTACCCTAATGCTAACCCTAGCTCTATCATTTGAACAAATCTATATATCTAACCCTAACCCTTGCCATAACCCTAACCCTAACCCTAACCCTAACTTTATCATTTGAACACATCTATAGATCTAACCCTAACCATAACCTTATCATTTGAACACATCTATATATCTAACCCTAACCCTAACCTTAGCCCTAGCCCTAACCCTACCTTAACCCCAACCCTAACCCTAACCCTTACTCTATCATTTGAACACACTCTATATATCTAACCCTAGCTATGACCCTAGCCCTAACCCTAGCCCTAGCCCTAACCCTACACTAACCCTAACCCTAATTCTATCATTTGCAAACATCTATATATCTAACCCTAACCCTAGTCCTAGCCCTAGCCCTAACCCAACCCTAACCCTAAGTCTATCATTTGAAAAAAATCTATATATCTAACCCTAATCCTAACCTTAACCATAGCCATAACCCTACCCTAACCCTAACCCTAAGCCTAACCCCAACCCTATAACCCTAACTGTAACCCTAACCCTAACCCTGTCATTTGAAAGCATCTATCTATCTTTCTATCTAACCCTAACCCTAACCCTAACTCTTTCATTTGAACACACATATATATCTAACCCTAACCCTAACCTTATCATTTGAAAACAACTATATATCTAACCCTAACCATAACCCTAACCCTAGCCCTAGCCCTAACCCTACCCTAACCCTAACCATAACTCTATCATTTGAACACACTCTATATATCTAACCCTAGCTATAACCCTAGCCCTAACCCTAGCCCTAGCCCTAGCCCTAACCCTACACTAACCCTAACCCTACATCTATCTTTTGAAAACATCTATATATCTAACCCTAACCCTAACCCTAGTCCTAGCCCTAGCCCTAACCCAACCCTAACTCTAAGTCTATCATTTGAACACATCTATATCTCTAACCCTAATCCTAACCTTAACCATAGCCATAACCCTACCCTAACCCTAACCCTAAGCCTAACCACAACCCTATAACCCTAACTGTAACCCTAACCCTAACCCTGTCATTTGAAAGCATCTATCTATCTATCTATCTATCTATCTATCTATCTATCTATCTATCTATCTATCTATCTATCTATCTATCTATCTATCTATCTATCTATCTATCTATATATCTATCTATCTATCTATCTATCTATCTATCTATCTATCTATCTATCTAACCCTAACCCTAACTCTATTATTTGAACACACATATATATCTAACCCTAACCCTAACCCTAACCCTAACCCAACTATTTATCTAACCCTAACCATAACCCTAACCCTAGCCCTAGCCCTAACCCTACCCTAACCCTAACCCTAACCCTAACCCTACCCTAACCCTAACCCTAACTCTATCATTAGAATAGATCTATATATCTAACCCTAACCCTAACCATAACCATAACCCTAACCCTAACCCTACCCTAACCCTAACCCTAACCCTTATCCTAACCCAACCCTAACCCTAACCCTAACCCTAACCTTAGCCATAGACCTAACTCTACCCTAACCCTAACCCTAACCATAACCATAACCCTAACCCTAACCCTAACCATAACCTAACCCTAACTCTAACCCTAAACCTAACAATAACTCTATCATTTGAACACATCTATATATCTTACCCTAATCCTAACCCTAACTCTATCATTTGAACACATCTATACATCTATCCAAAA